>RCIC01000002.1:17855000-17885000 GCA_018883505.1 Ceratosolen fusciceps | reverse complement strand
GGTTTCGCGCAGCACGAGCCTCTCTCCCACTCCAGTCCCACACCCCACCCCCGTCGCCCAACGTGCCCGCGAGATTCGTTTATTTAATTAAAAGTATTGGCTTCCCGTTTGTTCTGTAATTGCTATATTTTCCACGAGATCGTGTTCATTGTTTCTTCTATACTACATTTATGTTTGCCGAGTGTTTATAGAAGGGAGGAAAGCGTTGAAATTGCGTGCGAACGCATTAATTAGCAAGTGTAATTTTATTTTCCCCATTCCTAATGGCCCATTATCTCTCTGTCATTGAATATATTCCTTTTTACCGGTGAACTTTGCCTTTGGCCACAAATATTATTTATCATATTTTTATTGGCTTTATTATTATTAATTATATTAAACAAACGTTTTACCCCCCCCTCCCAGAATGGAAACTCAATCGACGAGAAAAACCATTTATTGCATTTGCCTCGCTTTAAAAAAAATTTTACTAATTACAGTCGGAATCATCGAGATTTATAAAATAACTGTATTTCCATAATTTTCCTTTTACGTATCTATTTAACATGCTTCTACGGCTCACAATATGCTTGAAAATACATTTTCATATTACGAGTAAAACGCGCAATATAGTTTATTTTCGAACCAGTAAAATCTATTCAGATGCTAATTAATTAAATAACTCTCCACTTTTACCTTAGACCATATTTATTTCGTTAGCCGATTGATGAATACTTTATTGTACTTTTACTCGAGCTGAGCTAATATTCAAATCGGAATATTTCGCTATGAAAAGAAATCGGAATATTTCCTTTGCCAACGTTTCTATTCAAATTTATTGAAAAAAAATTCTTTTACTATCACTATTATTATTATTATTATTATTATTATTATTATTATTATTATTGTTGTTATTATTATTATTATTATTTTACTTATATTTTTGTTTTTTATTTGTTCGTAAGCTGTACTTATAAAATATTAACAGACTTGTAGACTTGTAACTAGAAATATCGACTTGGAAGGGTCGATATGCTTCATTGGCAGTAAAAACGGCACTGCAACCTTTCTACTCGGATATTAAGTAAAGTAAAATTATTCGGGACGGAAATGAACTGAAATATTGTCAAATATTACAATTAATAATTAGCGGCGTTGAAAATCAATGAGATTATTAGATTCGCGCGAGTTTGCACTGAAATGATGAAAATTTTAATAATCACGTTATTTCATATCTACTTTTGAATACTAAATTTAATCATCTCGAAACGACTTCAGTTTCAAATGTTATGTAAATGCAAATCGGAAAATAAATATAGAGGCAATTTAAGAGATTTTAGCCGTAGCGGTAGTAAGTAATTAAACTTCTTAGCCTCTTGTACACAACACATTTTCATGTATTTGCAGCAGCGTATATGGATTAACCACGACGAACTTGAGCTCAATCAGGAAATTAAGTGCAGTAACTACAAGATACACGAATGACTTTTTTTTCAAATTACTCGAATTTTTAACAATTAAGTGAGCGAGACTTGTAAAACTTTTAAGAGTTAATTATCTTTTCGGCCATTCAAAATGCTGAATTTTTTAATAAGTAAATACTGTAATTTTGTGTCATTTTTAACATAAGCGTGTTTCGGTATATAATACCGTAAGCGTTAAGGTGCCATAATGTATAATTAGGCGAATTCTTAAACATACGCATTAGAGGGGAATAAAAATGTTTATCAGTGAAAATGAAGATGAAACGGGTCTGAGCTACTATTAAATATTTACATACGAAAAGTCTTGCGTAATTGCAAGATTAGCCCGCGATGTTTAAAAAGGACATTTAAGATTTGTAAAACGAAAAGTACGGCAAGGCCGCGTGCGCGATAGAAATTACGAGTAACTGTTTGGCACATTCATAAGTTACAGAAAAGCAGCTTGTTGCAACAAAGTAACGGATCCGTCTCGCTTCTGTTCTTTTCGCCGCGGCTTTTGAATGCTTCGAAGCCCGAAACCGGTGTCGTATTCTCCATAATCCCATACATCTCATCTCGCTTGACCTTTAAAACAATTTTAAAAGCCCCGCCGACCTTTTACGATTATTCCTCCTCCTTCACTCCTCCTTCCCTCGCGCCCCTCTTATACCGCCGTCAGCACGCCATTAGCTTATTATTACTTCGTTATTTCAGATTCCTTCTCACCCTCCTTATTATCATTATCTTTTCCATTCCCACCTATGGTCCAGCCCATCAACATTAACAGCTTCTCACAAAAATTTACGCCCTCTTATACATTTATACATTATGCGTACCAAAAAAGTTACTTTCATTAGACAAGTAACTAAAGTGTTTCATTTTTTTTTTTTTTTTTTTTTTTCCAGCCAATTTTAGCTGTTTCCAGATCTCCCGGCCCTAAAAATTATATACAATATTATATACTTAATACGTATGTGTACTTTATATACTTGTATACTTTCTACTACATTTATTTGTATGCTAATTCTTCTAAATAATTGATAAATATATGCAAGAGGATTTTGAAAACTAGCGGAGCCCAATGCTTTAATCCCATTTGAAAGCTACATTCAATGCATTTCAGATCTAAGACAAAAACATTTCTTGCACGCTTGCTTGCGCTAACGAATGCTAATTAATGCTGATGAATATTATTAACCCACAAAATAACATGTGCTCTTAAATAGCTCAATAACCGACCGACAAATTTAAAGTTATTCCTCTTACTGCTACTGCTCTCTCATGCAGAAATACCAATAAAATATGAATTTTTATCGAATAATTCATGACGAGCCAAAAATTATTTATCAATAGAAAGATGCCTTGCATTACCGATACATGCATGAAAAGTCTCAAACCCATATATAGCTTAACACATGGATCTGCCATTCAAATCTTATTTATTATTTCGACGTGTATTATAAAAAATGTAAAGGCTTTTTACAGACTGAAAATGAAGCTGTACTTGCGACGTCCGCGGTAACCTGAATTTATATTACGTTACAGCCACTTTACCGTTGTAATCTTGAATTTCGTTAAAATTATTAAAATTCATACAACTGATCTATTTAAAAATACACTTCTCGTTTCGAAGATGAAAACGAAAAAGTATTAAATTAAAGGAAAATGTGCCGTCGATGTCATCGTTATGTCTAATATATTAAAAGCACTCTCGTACAATAGTAGTATTGTCAAATTAAAATAAAATTATTAAATTCATGCGCCAAGCTTTTACAATACGATGTGATGTTTGCGTGTATGCATATATATATATATACATTTTAATTCCAGGACAATATTGACAGTTAAATTGCGGATGTAGAGGCCAATGAAAGAGAGACTGCCTTTAAGTAGAATGTCGATGAAACGTTCTAAGCTCGTTATATTATTATTCAACATCTCTATGGATGTGCCATTTATTAATATTATAATATGATTTCTAATATTATAGTATTGAAAAAAACTGTAGAAACGTTATTTTAAATATTATTCGACTGCACGTGTAATATACATTAAAATTTTACGATCCGACTGTGGTAAACTTCTCAAGTCTGTGCAATACTTTATAGATACAACATTACAATAGAAATATTTACAATTTCCTTCCTGCGGATTTTCTGGAATTTAAATTTAATTTAAACAGCAGAGTTATTTACATATTCAACAAAATTATAAATGACGACCATTCCTCGGCGTATTCTATGAAATTTTTAAAAACGCTCTTTTAATTACTTTTATTGTGATTTACCATAAATTTCTATTAATCGTATAAATTCATTATTTTTTATTAGTATTTTATCAATAACAATGTTGTTAATTAATTTTCAATTAGCTGATAATTACGAAATCTAAGTTGTCAGCCTCGACATTTTATTCGAGCATTATTAAAATTACGTTAAATTGTCCGCAAAGATCGTATTTAATTTCATTCGGAATTCCCAATGACCGAGAATCGCTTTTATCGTCAATCATCTTGTTTAAATTCTAATTCCGCCCGCGTAAAACAAATATGATAAGAATTTGCTCGGTTGTTTTTGTATAAATAAGCCAACTGGTGGCAATGCATCTTTAGCCGTTAAAATTCTTCGCAGTAAAATGCTTCACATACCCGAAAATGCTGTGTTTTCACCCTAATGCAGTCCAATTTCTCATGTTGAATTACAGCCGTCAGGATCTTTCTGAATTTTAAACTAGAGCTCTTTATAAAAGATTGGACGGGGCAAAGCTCGACAAATATACAAATTCGTAGAGGCGTATATAGGTTGGCCGCTCTACTTTAAGAGCAGAGAACGTTGGATAGATAGTCGGGTCCAAAGGTTGGGCTTAAGATGCGCACAAAGGGAGCCTAAGATAGCAAGTACTTGCTTAGCGTTTAGATCAGAGATGAAGGAGACTAGTTTTGTGATCTATTTATCTGACAGGCAATTGACAGAAGCGCTCAGAGCACAACGCGGTTCCGCGTTCTCAGAAAATTCCTTCCGCCTGCCTGTAATATTTAAAATTAAAAGCCGTACACACGGCTAATGGCAAATGCTATTGTTTATCGGTGAAGAGTGCGGGGGGGGGAGTAGTAGTAGTAGTAGTGGTTCTCCTTACTCACCGAGCCGCATAAAAACTTAAATATTTTTACAGAAGAAACGGAATGCTAGTATTGGTCAGCCGACGTACCTGTAACAGAGACATTAATCGTCATTTAATATAAATTCACAATTAAATTTTACTTAAATTCACTAACTGCTTACATAACATAACATTATATATTCAATTTGTATTTGTATTATAAAATTAATTATCGAATACCGCAAACTACCGTATCTTACGGAATAATTTATAGTTAAATTTAAATGTAGTAAGTTTCCAGTTTGCATTCTCTGATGTATTTATTTATGAATAATAATATATACCTGCCTCGGCATGTACTATCAATTTATTGATAATTAACGAATCTGCTTTTAAATTTATGGAAAAGTGAAATGAAAAATGAAAGTTACAAGATCGTATTTTCCAATCACATTTTTTCAATATGTTAAAGTACGCATTGCAAATGTGTTCATACATAAAAGCCAACGATTAATCACATCGACAACGGTCAAGTCAAAAGGGAAATACAATCAATCCAAAAGCGAAGGTCCGTTTCAATTCTATTTTCTATTTCTGCACTAAAAACTGATACATACTCTTATTTAAAAATATAAACATTAATAAAAAAAATACCGTATTAAAAAATAATACATTAAAATTAATGCTATGATGCACATGGCCAATGCTTATTCATTCGTATCATTAATACGTTATACTTGTTGATTAAGTGCAATTATTTTATGAAAATAAAATAAAATTAAAGCTTACGCATTAAGAAATAAAAGGTTCGTGCGCGATTAATCATAATGAATAATATCGATCAAAGTAGGTTTCCGTAAATGTATAATCAAATTATCAATCGGCTAAACGTAATAAAGAAACTTGATGATGATTCATCAACAATGAATACTGTAAGTTGACCGCATTAGAAAGAACTGTGAAAACATGGCCATGAGTTATTGATAGGTAATTTGACCTACGAACTTTCTAAAAATGGACAATACTCTGCCAGATGAATAAGATGAAAAATGTAATTTGAAGATGTTGAGGTTAAGACGGGAAAGTGATAGGACGTTGCGTTTATTTGAAAGAGCCAATCAGGTTGTGTCCTGTAGGACGTAATCGACGCGTCGCGTCACGTCACGAGCTATACCCAGCACGGCACATACCTGCATTAACGAGACACTGTACTCGTCAGTAAAATACACGAGTCAGGAAGTATTATTACGTGTCAGGATGTACGATCAATAAAGGAATAAGGAAGATGAGGAAGATGGGGGGGATTTTGTTAATATTTTCACGGCATCCCGTGGGAGCAATCAATTCCCGTAAAGGGAATTTGCATAATCAAGAATGAAGGGGAGCTTCGATCTGAAAACGAATCGGAGGATCGTTATTATTAACTAATTATTTAAAGGATGGAAATGTCGAGCGTTAATCCGAGCGAGCGCTCCGACTGGCCGACGAAGCTGCTGCAGCTCGTTTACATAAAAATATGCGACTTGCGCGAATCGAATGAACGTTATACGAACAATCGGCAATCGTTGGCAAATATAGCCCAGCAGAGACTTTAAAATTATATGAAGCTGCGAGCGTAATTATCTAGCGCTCTAGCGCTCTAGCGCTGGAGTGCACGCAGCGCTAATTTTCTAGGGCACCTTAATTGTCCGTCCGGCATAGTTAGTTGGATATTGAGGTAATGAGGGATTCTTCCCTTTCTCCTCTACCCGTAACGCATTAAAAACTTATGCGGTTAATCATGCGAGATTTATTTACGGCAAAAAATAGAAGGCGCGAACGACCCGGACAGACGACCCGGACTGATGGACGAGGACCGGCCCTCGATTGCCAAAACTTAAACGCGCCTCCCTCTGCTCTATGACTCCGTACGTCATTTTCGCATTCACGAGGAATAACTTTCCTTGGCGATTAATTCAATTAGCTGGGGCTCACACCGGCCTTTTACTCAAACCGACTGCTAATTTAATGTCGAATTTTATAAATAACGATGCCACCCACTCGAAATTAAACAGTATTCTTATTACGGCCCACGTTATGCACCTTCAATTAATAACGGATCCGTAATATCCAAGCACTTACAACCTTTGTTTTCGTTTTTTCTTTTTTTTCTTTTTTTTCTTTCAATCCCGAGGCCAAGATTTTCGACATAAATATTAATTGAGCAATACCCGCGGGAGAATAAATAAAAGAATTAATCATTTCCTACAGAAAATAAGTTAATAATATATGTACATTAAATTACAAAACATTTACAAAAAAAGATTACATGCTCTTTTCGTTGTATTAATTTCTTCTTCTTCTTCTTCTTTTTTTTTTCTTTTTTTTTCCCTGCACAAAATGTTTACCACGGGCTTCGATATACATAATATTCATATGTATACGCGTATAGACGTAGGCAACGTTAGCGGGTTAATAGAAGTTATGAAACGGGTGATTAGATTTCTTTAGACATATTGTTAATCGCCTGATATAAGCATAAACGGAGCCTCGTTTTACGTTAAAAGAAATTCTCTATTAAAAAATATAGGAGGGAGCGCTCGTACGATCGGAAATGAACGCATTATCGGGATATAATTAGATGCAATACACTGGCAGGTAAGTGGCTAAGTATAAGTAAATTCGCCGCTAGTCTGATAATTTCGAACTAAATTTCACTCGGATGCACTCACAGGCACATGCAACATTCATACGTAAGGATGGAGCTCGGTGATCGAGCTCGTTGATTGAGCTCGCTAATACGTCGGCAATACGTCATCGGCGAGTCGAAACAATATTTCATGAAATTGAGGAAATTTAATTTTCGACGAAATCAGTATATAAATCTTGGGGCATTATCGTCGCCGACAATATTTCAGGGCAACAAATTTCCGAGCGTCGTTTGCGCGATACGAAATCGGCGTAGGGCTGACGTGGCAATAGGAAAAAGACTCGGAAGGCGATTAATTAGTCACTTGACTGTGTAGTGTATCGGTGCCCGTGTGTCGCCCGTGTGCCGCCCGTGTGCCGCCTGCGTTAGAGGGCTGCGCGGCCCAGAGACGCTTAATTATTTAACTCATTGGCCTCATATCTGCCGGGCGCATGCACGAGTGCAGCGAGAGTCCTGCCCGTTTTTGGCGGGCTCGCGTATATAAATCTTGTCAGCTCTAAGAGGCGCATTAAATACCTTCATGACTACTCCTCGTGACAGAGAGGCGATGAATAAATTACAGTGACAACGACCGTAATAAAAGGTAATAGTAGAGGAGGAAGCACCGAATGGCAAAAAAATTTCACGCGCACATCGATATAAATCCTCGGCTTGATTTTTATCCTTTGATGATTGCGATACTAAAGCTTACCAAAATCATCAATTAATGAAATTTATGTGCACGGGAAACGGACAAAAGGAACTCGAACGAGTTATGCAAGGCGAGGATAAGATTTTTTTTTTTTTTGTTTTAAAGATAAGCTTCCCCCGTGCCTACTACTTTTTATTTATTATTTATACCGATTAAATAAAAGGAGCTCGATAAATTTTACGGTCGTTAAAGTTATGTTAAAGCCACCTACCTTACCTGTATTGCAAAGAGAACAAAATCCATGTCCTATGCAAAAAAAAATAAGAAATAAGAAATAAGGCCAATTTTTCGTTGTTGGCGAAATTAAGCAGTTTCGTAAATACAGAATCCTTAAGTAATCGTAATTAATAGAAGAAGTTATTAACAAGCCATGGCATAAGGGATAGTTTTTCCCCTCATTCTTTCATAAAATATGATCCTGCAATATGAATTTCGGAATGATCGCAGAAGATAATGGCAGATTCCCAATTGTTTATGCTGAGGCTGCGATTTCCGAAGCCTTCTTTCTTTCTTATTCGATAAGTTATTACGCAGAATAATTAGATGATTTTCCGAACCGCTTCCAAGCATCAATCAATAAATCTAACTGTTGTTGACGATTATTCAATCGGAGCTCGGCACTACCAGTGGATGAAAGCCAATACACTTCCTTCTTATTATTGCCAGGTGAAATTTCATTTGTCGGTAGAGAGAGACAGAGAGAGAGAGAGAGAGAGAGAGAGAGACGTGGATGTCGCGCTAACGGTACAGGGACACTTTTACCGCTCGACACGGCTTTTACAACCTAAAAAACGAACGAGTGGCGGTAGGGGGTGGGGGGGGGCGCCTGGCCAAAGTAGCCACCTCCCTCAGCAGAAATCAACGTAAGAACAAACGAGGCAGCGGTCGCGGCACCGTCGCTCAAGGATCCAAGAAGAAAATTATCCGACATCGCGCTTCCTCGAATTGCTCACTTGGCCGGTGATCGGCGCGTAATAACGATCGAACCGCCCAGGCGAGCTCTTCATCATCCGGCAGCGCGATAAATCTCCGGCGACGGCGACGTGCATCATCTACCCGGCTCGGGAAAATCGGTTGCACACTAATGCGGACGAGCTATCATCGGCAGATCGGCGCACGCGTAAACGACCCCCGGCGGTAACGATGCGCGGGGGATCGCTGGATCACTATTTCTCCCCCTCTCGGCCAAGAGCTCCGACAAGGAAGAAGAGCTGCCTGGCTAATTACGCAAAAGATTCCGTAGCCCGTTCTCTCGTTCCGCAGGGCTACGTCCTGGGCCTCGCAGCTGCACGGCCTACGAAAACGCATTCGCGGCCTTTACTTTATCTTACGACCGATCTGTACATAAGAAGCCCCGGCTGTCACGAGGAAGGGCGCGCAAGAGCTAGTCATCCCTGATGAGGAGCGCGGATCTCTTAAATGGCCGACTCTTTTTTATTTATCGTATTCTTTATCGGGGTTGGGCGCATGGGCGGCTTGACAGGGGCACCCGCGATCCTAAAGCGTCCGGTAAACGCTTGGGCAGCGAACGGTACACGGGATCGAGCCATGTCATATCCGCGTACATTTTCATAGGGATAAACTCGCCGTAAATACGCAGGCCCATAAAGTATGGTTAAGAAACGTCCGGGGCTTCCTCCTACCCCTCTGTCGCTTTTGCTGCTTATAGAGCAGAGGCGCTCGCAGAAGCTGTAAAATCGCGGCCTCCTCGCAGCTCCTTTTGAGGACTCGTCGCCGTCGTCGTCGCCCGTCGTCGTCTCGGTTAGCCTTCGGCGACGATTTACAGGATAGATTTCAGCTTAACAGGAAAGAGAGGGAGAACCGGTCTGACTCTCCGACTCAAACTTACTCGCTCCCTCCCTCCAACCACTACCCCCGTCCCACCCCGCCCGACAACGCCGTCGGCCCCTCCTCATCCTCATCGTAGGAGCTGCTCGACGCTACGGAGCGCTGAAGAAAATGAGCGGCAGCGAGCGTTGCGCCGTTCATCGCGCCTCTCCACACGGAAATCAAATCGCAGGAGGTGCCACCACGGCTTATCCCCCTGACAAACAGGTTGTATCTTGTAGACTATGAGCCGACCTACGCGTGCGCGAGCTCTCGCCTCCTCTCTAATGCTCCCACCGCCCCCCTCCCCGCCTCACACACTCCTCTCATACCGGCCATTAGCCGTCGCCTCGGATTTTTTACCTCGGACCTGATCGCGACAGGGCGCGACCTTGATTTTCTTGTCGTTGCCGTTGTCGTTGTCGTTGCCGTTGCTGTCGTTGCTGTCGTTGCCGTTGCTGTCGTTGTCGTTGTTGCCGTTGCTGTCGTTGCCGTTGCTGTCGTTGTCGTTGTTGCCGTTGCTGTCGTTGTCGTTGTTGCCGTTGCTGTCGTTGCTGTCGTTGCCGTTGATGTCGTTGTCGTTGTTGCCGTTGATGTCGTTGTCGTTGTTGCCGTTGATGTCGTTGTCGTTGTTGCCGTTGCCGTCGTTGTCGTTGTTGCCGTTGATGTCGTTGTCGTTGTTGCCGTTGATGTTGATCTCGATGTCGATGTTGGTGTTGGTGTTGATGTTGATGTTGCTTTAAAGCCCTGGATTTTGACGATCGATCCTGGCTTCGAGGACTTATCTCGGCTTTCGGCAGGTTCGCCCACAGCGCTTACTCAACCCCGAGAATTCAGCCCTAAAAGGAGTCCCCGACACGATTCCACAATCTCAAATAACGCCATTGCATTCTAAAGATAATTAATCAGAGTGCTGCTTACTTGCTACAATTATCTTTTTAAATAATGGCCGAGCGGAGCATTATAATAACGTCGAGGGCAACGGCTGATACCGCCGAGGCCCGTTTCAATTAATGCCGAGCAGGGAATTCAAGCTCACTTTATTGGAATTCAACGACAAATCAATTTAAATAATGGGACATTACGCATCGTAAATTGCATTCTGAACCTGTTAACAGAATTAACGAGCGTCAAAGAGCTACGGCTCGCTAAAAACGATATGTTCGGGCTAATTTTTCGTCGTCTTACAACGCGTCGGCGCAGCCCATTTCGAAGCCGAACAGGTAAAATAATATCCACGAGGCATTGTCTCGGAATCCTTACATACTCCGACAGCCTCAGCGAGGAACGTTGCCTTCACTACGTACCTCCTACCCGTGCATACACGTGCGCGCGCCTGTGTAGCTACGCGTAGCTCCGGACGCACGGACGCACGTACGCGTGCGCAAAACAATAGTCCTAGTGTGCCCTGTTATATGAACTCGCGTTATATACTATCGCTTAATCCGAATCTCGAGATTTCCTCTTGATGACCGAACCTTACGCACACGCGCAAACGCGCGCCCTAGCATGTACTCGCACTCGCTCTCCTCCAACTTTATGACCGAGCCTGCGTTTTACGACTGCCACGGAGACATAACACCGCGATCCTTAAGGATGTTTTTGGATACAGAGTATATATCAAAGCTGGGTTTTGCCTTCGGAGTCATAAATACGTAACCATACATACACAAGCGATGCTTAAAATTTCTTATCTAGTAGTACTCGCGCTGACTTATTTTCTCCACCCTCTCGTCACCCCTCCCCTGAGCTCCATCCGTTAAAAATAGTCTCGAAATTCTAATGTCGGCCAATCGTTCGATTTGAACGCCCCCCTCCCCTCGAATCTCACCTCCCCCACATCTCCCATCCCACATAAAAATACCGTTGACCGCCCTTTTCTCCCCCCCTCTCTCTCTCTATCTCTCTCTCTCTCTCTCTCCTTTATTATCGTGCATTTATTACGGACTTCATAATTCAATTGTAGCAAACTTGGTGACACCTTAACTGCTACTTTACACTGCTACTTTACTCGGTCGCACGGTATAACTTTCCCCGACGCTCGTTTGCATTTTATAAAATCAACGCTCGAAATGACCTTTTGTATATTCAAAAATGTCTCGAGCCAAGGCTATGGAAATTATGATGTGAAAATTTAATAAAATATCTGCGATAAATTCCGATTTTAAATAAGCCGGACTTTATAAACTGGGATATGCAATTTATAAAAGAACAAATATTCTTGTATTTCGATCGATTCAGGTCGAAGGGACAATGCCGATGTCAGTTCGAGAAAAAGAAAAGGTAAATGCCAAGCCTCTCTACGTATTATATGTTATATATTATACGTTATACGTTATACGTTATACGTTATACGTTATACGTTATATGTTATATATATAATATACTGGGTGGTAGCTTTCACGGAGATAAAACTCAATTATATACGACAATATTCCGCAGAATAACGCTAACAAAAATCAAATGAAAATATCCGTGAGATTTAATGTGCAATGCAAATATGAAATAATATTAGTTAAGGGCGAGCGTACGTACACTTAACACATTACCTCCGCAATAATAAAACGTCTTCTCCCTATTGAGCTTAACTCGATGATAAGTTGCATTTTACTCTTGGTTAAAACATGGGTGTTAAGTGTCAACAAGTTATAAAGGATGAAGCGTTGGCGAACGGTAAAAGAAAATGAAGGGAAAGAAGGACGATGACAAAGGAATAGAACCGACTCCGCGATATGTAAGGGATAAATTATTAGTTTTAACTTAAGATTTATCACGAGAGGTCCACGGATCCGTAAGATAATACGATGATGCGCGTAACTGTTTTTTATTATTATGAAGATTATGCATATACTTGTTCGATTGTACTGCTTGTACTGCTTGTACTCCTTCTTATCGTAATTTAAAAATAGTTTAAATTATGCAAATCTAGATATCCTAATCTAAGTCTTTTGTATATTAAACTTTTCTATTCAATTATAAAAGGTTATTATTATAATATTATTATTATACATAATCCGACTCATCGGATTATAATAATTAAAACTTTCCTCCAGTTTTACGATTCAGTGCATTTCCCACATTATTATTAATTATTTAAAACTCTTCTTCCGTTTCACTTATTATTTTTTACTTATACCTTCAATAATAATAATAATAATAATAATAATAATAATAATAATAATAATAATAGTAGCAGTAGTAGTAGTAGTAGTAGTAGTAGTAGTAGTAGTAGTAGTAGTAGTAGTAGTAGTAGTAGTAGTAGTAGTAGTAGTAGTAGTAGTAGTAGTAGTAGTAGTAGTAGTAGTAGTAGTAGTAGTAGTAGTAGTAGTAGTAGTAGTAATAATAATAGTAATAATAGTTATAACAATTCACTCGTATCGACGTTCAGTCAATGTCAAAATTACATTTTCTTTGTACCGAAAGCAAAACGTTAACAACGAAATTTAAAAAATATTCAATAATGGCAATGACAAGGTGCGTTGGAAATTTAATGCTACAAGTTAAAAATCAAGATTTCAAATAAATTAATCCGACTGAATTATTTTATATAGCAAAAAAAAAGCATTTGCGTAATAAAAAAACCAATAAAAGCTTAATGCAAAATACGTAGGAATAGAAATAGCGAGAATCGAACGACAAGTTTATTTTTTTTCCCTGCTAGTCTGGATAGATTAAAATATAGTACGATTACCGTTTGATGTCGATTTTTAATCATTTTATAATATAGAGGTATGTATGCACGTACGTATGTATGTATGTATGCATACATGGTGTGAATAATATTGTTTTTAAAATACTGTCCGAAGATAAAGAAGAAGGACAATAGTTGGGAATAATATCAGAGTGAAAATACTGTAATAATAGTGATAACTATATATTTTCTAGGTAATTTAAATAAGTATTAAGGTTAATTTGTGTATGCATTGGGTTAATTTCTCATAACAGGCTCGACGTTTTCTAGGACTCGCTTAAGATCTTATATTGCTTTTCTACAGGCGGTTATTAGCACTGAAATCCATGAACCGATTCCTGATTTATTAATGCCTGGCTGCAAAGACAGCTTTCAATATTATCAGGGGGCGGGGGAGGGTGTGATAAAAATCGGAACGGCTCCTTGAGAATATCGCTGGGCGCGATGCAGCCGAGATGGAAAGCGGCTCGCACGGGATACAACAAGAGCTAGACAAGTGCTCGTAAAATCTCACCTACACGCTTCACTGCGACCTCGAGGAATTACCATTCAAAAGAACATTCTAGCGAGTCCGTATGCGCGATGGATGGGAAGTAATAAAGCTATTTGATTGTCTCGGGCTTCATTAAGCGCGAGCAAGCCCCAGCCACCATCATCATCTACTCCTAGCTATAACCTACTCCCACCTCCTACTTCTGCTCATACTAATTATAATAATAGTAATGGTAATATTAATAGTAATAATATTAATAATAGTAATAATAGTAATAAGCTGCATAAAATCAGCTTTTTTTATTTGGATAGTATGCCGTCTAGGCGATGCCGTCGTGCCGATGATCGAGACTGTCGATTGCAGTTCGGACTCGACTCGACATTAGACGTTGCCGCAGTGACATATATCACTCTCGATAGGATTAATTTATAAATTCAATTAAAGTCTTTGTTGCCATACCAACTCGCACGTATCGATTTAAAATGGCGTTAATGTTATTGTATAATTGTTACGAGCAAACAATTCATGGACGATTCGCTGTCGATAGTATAGAAAAATAAAAGGCTTCCACTCGTCTACGATCGAGGCTCGATAGATAAATCACTTGCCTCTATCATTTTTGATAGATCGTTTACTCGCTCGTTAACTATTGGCTGGGCAAGGGGGGGGGAGACAGTCAGAATTGTATTATATGACAGAAATTTCTTTATTTTTCATACAGAACCAAATCAGAGCGAGGCGAGCGCCGAGAAAAGGATATTACGACGAGTAAGTCTGGCAAGCCGAGCCTCTCATTCTCTTTAAAACCCTAGAGGAGAGATAAAAATCGTTATGCCTTAAGAACAGATGGCCCAGTTTGTAAACAATGTTTCTTTTACGCGCTACTCCCCTTAAGACGTACATTCGGAATCCTTATAACATAGGGAGGCCTTAAAAATACAGGAAATAAACGTAAAGTATAAAAGGATCTATAAATGCGCGTTATAAAATTAATGGAGTATGGCTAACTCCCACGATGCAAGTGCGTGTTTTCCTCATTTCCCGTGGCCATTGGCCCATACAGAGACTATACGCGGTGACTTGGTGACTTGTATATATATATATATATATATATATATATTACTTTCCACGCGGTACTTCTCCCTACACAGCGAAGATGCATGAAGCTGACGTAACATGCGAGATAACGCGAGACTTTGATATCCGCTGTTATTGAGCCGATTTTCTATAACAACAAAACGAATCGCTCCTTATATTCTTTTTAAACAATTAATCAATTAATCCCAAGTACCACTAATTTCAGCTCTTTTTAAATGCCAATGAATCACTTTGTCAGTGAGACTAACATTTCAAAGTCTCGCGTTCCGTTCAAAAAGCTTCACTTATTCGTCATTTATTGTAACGTAACGTCGACCGAACCTATTATATAATTAAATATATTATTCACGAGTAATTATTCGAAACAGAGAATTCGTATTTCCCTCAGTATTTGAGTTAGGCAATTTTTATTTCAGTTTTGTTATTTCGCTACGGTACTCTTGAAATTACATCATAAGAGCGTGACGACGACGTTTTTCTTTCTGTCGGTACTATAATTTAAAATGATTTCAGAGCAACCGAATTTGACACTTCACGGCTTGACTTGACAATCTTTCTTATTCTTAAAGATAATTTAACACGTAGAAATATTGGATGCACGGCAGATGAAATTTAAACCTCTCATCACAGTCTTTATAAATAGAGATGAATATTATTATAGAATAACATTGCTCCTGACGTATGAAAATGGAGTAAAAAAAAAAAAAAAAACTTTACCTGATCATTTAGATATGGATATAATTTAAGAACAAGGACAATCGATCGGACGAATCAATGAAGGTTGTTCAAAGCGAATGCGATCTTTGTTTTAAAGGATTTTGAAAATTGGGTAAAATATTAGGTATTGATTAGGTATTAAAATATAATTCATTACACCGAGCCACTCAATTACTCGTTCAATAATTATTTACGTCGCCCATTATATACACGTACGTGCAAATACAGGTATTGGTTTTTTTGCCGTACGAAGCAGGATCAAGCAGGATTTAAGAGGATTTCAAGAGCACATTGAAAATAGTAAGGAAAGAACGAGTAAATTTTAAGACGATCTATGGCGTATTTGTATTGAAAATATAGATGGTAAAGAGAAATGCAGGGCGTTAAAGCGGAAAATATTACTCGGCTATGAAACTCGCGTGTGTCCATGTAATTACGATGCTTCATCAATTCTATTTGACGTATTCGTATGAGTGAGCGCTCCGTTTCAATAACAAATCTCATTATGTCAGTTAATAACACCGCTAGCTAGTCATATTTAGACATCGCAATAGAATATCACGGAAGCTCCCGCTGTGCTTCGAATATTCGTTTCCTTCGATCCCATTCAAAATTGGAAAAGAAGTCGTTTGGCTTCGTCTGAATTCTCGAGATTGAATTGTGGACTTGCATTGGTAGGTTTATTGAAAATTTAAGAGGCACGCAATCGATCAAAGAGGGCAAAAATCAATCGCTGAGTATGTATCTTCAATACAAACCGCATTATAATTATCGAATTCATGTATTTTTTCATATTTGCTCTTTGCTGACATTTTATTTGGAAATTTACCGATACTTCAGCTACTTAACATCAATGAGTACAAGTCTTTTTCACATGAACTTTGATTCGATTTTTCTAATAAATAATAATCACGTTATTTGTTACTTTATATTTATATCAGACATTTGAGTACTTTAATCTTAAATCATTCGATCGTTATCCCGGATAACTACCAATATTTAGTTTAATAATTCATTGCAGCTTTTTTAATTTATTTAACCTCGTCGATAAATTTCGGCATCATTGATTACATTTACATTCTATCGCCATCCACACATATTATATATATATATATATATTTTTTTTTTCCATTTATAAGCATTCCGATTTTTCACTTTAATTCTTCTTGTTATTAATTTAAATGCTTGATAATTTCAAATTGCATCAAAGAACTTTATTAAATTATTTTGAAAAGCAGCTTACTAAAGATAACACTCCTTAAGAACCATAAGACGGGAGTTTTAATGTAGAGCTATGAATATGTGTTTTATAGGCGAAGCAAATGTAATCTGAAGCTTAAATAAACTGATATTATTTTAGGAAATAGCTATACAAATACTGGCAACATTGATAAGTACGAAAAAAAAAAAAAAACACCGAGTACATGATTATTGTGGGCGAGCGTTACACAATATTACAGAAGCTAAATAATATTGATTGACAGGAATGCGTTAAAATGCCTGCAAATAAGTAATGTATTCGTTGACAATTCTATTATAAAAAAAAAAAAAAAAACTGAATCAATAATTTCTTAATTTTATCACGCGATTTTTCATAAAGATTATTTTTATTAATTTTTATTATTTATTTTTTAACTTAAATATATCTTATCTCTCGAAAGAGGATCAGCCAGTCGTCAACAAACAAATTTATTTCAATTATCGTAGAGCACGCGCCCGGTCTTAAACGGTTTTAGCCTGAGACCGGACTCGGTTCAATACCAGTTAAGTTTTTACATCAATTAATCAGTGCAGGCTATTAAAAACCGTTTAATAACAAACAATAAAAAGTTACGACATGATATTTTAAGGCTGGGAAAGAAAGAGATCGAACGCGTCGAACACGAACTCGTTAAAGTAATGTTACAGAATCAGAAGCACGGAAAGCAAATTGAAAAAAGCCGAAGCCGAAGCCGAAGCTGAAGCCGAAGCCGAAACCGAAACTTATATAGACGATGGTCGGTAAAAGATAGGAAGCCCTTTTGATCCTGGTATTTACAGAGACTGGAGAAGGACAAAAGCGGGTTTCGCCGATAAAATGAATGCGATCAAAATGAAAAGCAACGGATAAGCTCTGCGCTACGCCCCGAAAGTTCAACAAGGAATTAATCAATGCATAAGCGCTCATCGGGTGCAAATACTTCAACTAACGCACACTACTGTCCATCTCTCCAGACTTGTACACGGAATAGCAACAATTTCCCCCTCCGCAATCTACGTAATTTCAATTATAAGCGTCCCTGGCTCTTCACTCTAATTTCTACGCTTATTTCTTCTTTTACAACTAGTCCCTCTCTCACCACCACCCCCCCTCCCCGCTCACTCTCTCCAGTTCTTCTTTCTTGCTGGCTTCCTCTTTATATCCCTTCATGTTATCGATTTTTTTCTTCTCACTCCCTTCTTCCTCAAATACCCCGCCCCCATCCCGAGCTTTCGATCTTCTCTTACCATTAATATGGTTTTACTTTTCAGACTATATCTTTATCGGATTACGCATTATTATTAGATTTTCGTGTTATCGTTGCATCGAAAGTAGTGCAAAGGAATACGGAATATTCAATCGATTATTCAATCAATACCCGCTTCTGAATAATTTCTTTTGTAATTAAATGTATTGATATTCAGCCTCTAGGTCTTGCATAACAGTCATCAGTAATCAGTGCAGCCTGTGTTGATAGTGAATTTTACGAGGATCGTATTTGGCCTCGGCTTAATAACTTTATGAATTTTAGCATAACAACAACAACACGACGACGACGACGACGACGACGACGACGACGACGACGACGACAAATACAACGAAAACAACAACAACAACAACAACAACAATAATAATAATAATAATAATAATAATTATAATATCTGGAAAAAGAAATTGCAACGTATTCGAAAATCGATGCAAAATCTTCATTTTAATAATGCAAATTTTACAGAAATATGCAAATGCAATCCGCTTTTTCAGTAAATAAAGTAAGTTGCATGACCAGGATAACAATTTATATATGCGCGTCGGCATTTACATAGCTGTATGTCAACGAACAATAAATCTTAAAATATGAATAGAATAAAGTTTGATAAATCTTTTAATTGTCATTATTAATCTTGCTCAACCATTATGCTACTACAACTCAATCAAGCAATTTACCTTGGGGATTATAATAATTTTACTTTATAAATTAACAATTACGAAATTTATCCTCTCGATAAATATGTAAATGAATGAGTACGTGAAATTGTTTATATATGTACAAACCACAGTGTATTAAATAAAAAATTATTTCTCAATAAATTATAATCATATTTTTATTAATGTTAAACGCAGTGAAATGAATTACTTAAAGAAAGCTGTATTTTATTTGAAATTATTAAGGGGAAAAATACAATGTCTTTCATTTCAGCGGAAAGACGCTCATAAACAGTTAAATATAATTTTAAAGAGGAAAAAATTACAATTACAATTTATTGTATAACGCGTTTAAAAGCTTAAAAAATCTCGCATAAGCCTCGTTGATAATCAATTAATTAAGTGTACTGTAATTACAGCTATGAATATTCCAACGATGCTCAAGTATATCATCTTAAGAATCATAAAAAATTGTCATTGTACTAAATTAAAATGCAATATGATTATGCTGTTCAGCATGATTATTTGATAAAATTGTAATATTCTATTTTCAATTTAATATCTTGCAAAGGGGATTTATTAATATAATTCTAATATTTAAATTTTGAATGATAGTTTTAATTCACTTGGCTTAAATGCACGTATACACGTACACATAATAAATATTTAAATATTGCATGAATATGTTAATTTATCAAAAATATGTAATTTCCTATTTTACGTTAAGGTTACAATTTATTATAGGTCTTAAAAGGCCAAGTATAAGGAAACGCATGTAAATGTAGATTAATGAAATATAAACTAGGATATTAATCAATTTTTATTATCTTAACACATCTTGATATATATCTAATCGTTTTTCATCGTAGAGCGATGGTATTTATTACAGGCTTCTCTCCTTATTCAAGGTAATGAATTGTTTTCATAGCCACGGGAGAATCAAATCTCGTCGATATATCAAAACATTAGACCTCAGACAAAAATCACGCTCCACGATCAATCATCGATCTCAAAGCCACCTGCTGACATTTTGGCCTCCGGCTACGTAGATCCTTAAAAAAGAAAACTTTCGCGGCCGAAGTTTGCTCCCCCCCCCGCTTCTTCCCTCCCTCGCCGTTCCCCTATAATGTATTTAAAGTATCCATATAAAATACGTTTTTAATTTGTAACGGATTTAAAACGACGGCATTGCGGTGACAAGCTTTAATGTAATATCAATTATACCTTGCGATTACTGAAGGGGGGATATATAAAAAAAAAAAAAGATTTTTACTTTTTTTTAATACTGTTTCGATAAAATCATTGATTATTGCTTCAGAATTTACTTCAAGGGTACGAATCGATGCTGTAGCAAGCAGAAAATACATTTATTTCATTTTATTTTATGTTGAGCGACAATGCAAAATTTCAGAATCGCATAGAAATTTAAATATTTTATAATCTGAAAAATGGATTTACGGAAATTCAATGCAGAGTTTTACAATCGTGCTACGTATTTCTATGAATTCGAAAAAGTTTATTGCATTATCGAAGTGATTGGAAGAAAATATATTTTCTATTCAAACTCAGATGAAATGTAAAAAATTTTAGCTCCAGAGCTTTAAGTGTCGAAAATAATTTGGAAAAAAAGTTCGATCGGACGTTTGTCCCAATGTCGAGAAGAAAAAGAGGGAATAAGACATTTATGCTGTTGCTCGGTGGTACATGTGTGGGAAATGCAAAAGAACAATGAAACGTATAATTGAAAGATGATATAATTAAGGGTCTGCGATGATCTAGGAATTTCGTTCATTCGGTCAAGTTCGACGACTCGATGATTTTTCTCAACTTTCCATTAGATTCCTTGAATGTTCAAGGTCCCGTGGCTCGGATCTTTCGAATAAGACATGATTGATGGTCTTGGCGCAGAAGACATCATTTAGCGCGCTGAATGAAGATTTTTCTGGCACACGTGAACGTTTCCTTCGCGCCTGGCCGTCCATATTGTTCCATTGATAATCGCCAAGCTCATTCTCATTCGGCCTAGATCGCATTCCATTAATGCGGCTCTCTTATGTACTTGAATCGCCGAGATTTCCAACAGCCGATAGATAATTCCGAGAGATACCGCTGCCGCCTCTGCCTCCTTTGCTGGTGCTGCTACTGCTGACCTTTTTCTCCTTTTTCCGCTTCGGCATCGCACGTCATTTTAATTTATAATCTCAAAGAAAAATAAGAAAGCACGGGCTGCGCCGTTTTTTTTTTGTTTTTTTTTGTTTTTTTTGTTTTTTTTTTTTTTTTTTATCTGAGAGTTCGAAATAATGGGAATTCATGTCTGCCTCTTCGGTCCTGCTTAGCTAATTCTATGTCACAAAAGCGATTATGAGTTATCGAGGCCGTGAGATAAAAATGCACATTCAATTATCGGAAATATTTGCGATCGCGGATACATTAGATTCGGAATCCGTTCCATTTCATGCTACCCACCATATTTTTATGAAGCTATTGTTGGAATGTCGAAACGAAAGTTAAAGAAAATGAAAAAAATGAAAACGCCAGATCAAAAAGGAAAAATGTATGGAAAATTGATAAATTTCATATTTTTTTGTAGGTGAATCGGATTATGAAATAAAGTTTTGCTTTTGAGGGCGGGGGAGGAAAAGACGAATGGCTGGATTCACCGTGGGCAATGTAATCGTAACGTAGAAAATGCTATAATGCTTGTAAGTTGTAGAGAAGGTAGAGGCTCACCCTCTACCTTAGATAAATAAGAAACTGTTACTCTAGTCAAATGATGCCCGAAAGAGTGTGGGTGATAAATAAATATTAACTGATTTGCCCGAGTAATAGTCTCGAGGGGGGGGGAGAGATTCCTAATAGAATTCAAGCCTTCCGGCATTCGTGTTACATGAGGCCAATTATTGTCATTCGATGCACCTGTTAATGTACAAGGAGCTCTCTTGCCAAAACCGCAGAACGAGATGTGTGCTCATCGGGGACTAAATCCACCTCTCGAGCATAAGTTTTAGTTGAACGCCCAACGACAATGGCTCGGAAAGGTTAGAAGGGCTCTTCCGCGCTAATGTACAACGACGAGATCGTCGAGTTGAATGGCGGAGCGGTGGGAAATGGAGGAAAGGCGCGAGCATCGGGCCGACCTCATCGATAAGGGAGCAAAGCAAGCTCGGCCCCCCCCCCAGCCTCTTTTTTTTTCGTACTTGCGTTAACCAACCGCTGCTCACTTACGTTTTTCCTCGGCGCCGCGCGATATCTCATTTCATTTTGATTATCCTGCGCAAATTGCCTCTTTCATTTTGCCAATGGAGGTACGCGTGGAACCCGATCCCCCGTCCCCCTCCTCCGACCTCTCTTTCGTTCGCAGCCTCTTTTTCTCCTCTCCTCGGCACTCGAAGCGCCCCGACAACGCGATAAGAGACCGCTCGCTAATTTCCCTTCTATCGATCTGAGTCATTTCCAATGCCCCGATCCTTCGCGTCCTCGATAAGAAACATTAGCTTTCATATAGCAGCAGCACTCGATCACGCGCAAATCAAGGAGAACAATAATTTACTTGCCATTCATTTTTCGTTGTCTCGTGCTGTTGCCGAGGATGCATTGGCGCGCGCGATCTCCTAAATAATTTTGTCGTATCAAGTGGGCTCGAGTATGATTTTCAGATCCGAGTAAATCATTGCCCACGAAATTCGGCGAGTCATGAAATAATGAATAACCACTTCGTGCCGAGGCATATATATATAATTGCAAAGAAATCTAATAATAAGTTATTAATTCAAAGTTCGCCCCGAGCGATTAAACGTGCGACTTTGTTTTTAATATACGACAGGAAATTCAATCGGTGCAATTTAAAGAGGAAAAGATTATCCCTCCCCCCATCCACCGACCAGGACGCGGCCCGTAAATCAAAAGGGAGCGTGTCTCCGATACCCTTAATGGCTCTATGCCTTCAAAGTAGTAATTTACAAATGTATTAAAGTGAATTATTAAAAATGCCCGGGCTTCCTTCGATTGCATCCATCGGAAAGTGAATTTAGTATTCCGAACGTGCGAAGAGACTTTTATCTTGGGAAATGAAAATATATTAAAGCTACAATGTATCAATCGCGGCTCAAAAAAAGGCGACCGCAATTTCAATGTATAAATAGATTCAAAGCTATTAAAGCGGAGGAAGAAAGAGAGAGTGAAGCTGTCGGACGCTCCCGACCTAGTAGCTAATAAAATGGAGTGTGAATAGCGACGCCGCGACGTCGCAAAAAAAAAAAAGGAGAAGAGAGAGGGAGCGTAGTTACGAGCGTGCTTGTGTGAGCGCGCCTGTACTCAAATGAGGAGGGAGGGCCCGTAGGTGCGTGTGGCCTGCGCAGCTGCAAATTGGCAAACTGGATTCGGCATCCGGCGATTAGCTTCATATCGCGTTGTCACCGGAGTCTCCTTGCGCACATGCGCGCCCGCGCGCACGATCCTTTTTCACGCCTCAGTCTTTTTACTCGCGCAGAGCCATATTCATGTCCTCGCGCGTCTTTTCATATACTCTCATCCTTCGAGGACATCTACGCACGGCTAATTAGTTTTATGCCTTACTCCACGGGCCTTATCATTCGCAAATACGTGTATTATTTACAAGAGCCCCGGCCCACGTACATACGCATCTAATTAAATAAAGACGTGGAGCTGAGAGGCAGGCGTCGATGGTCCTTCGAGGGAAATTATAAATAGTATGACCGTACGATGTATGTATCCCGGTTGCGCGAATTTCTAAGAAAATTTTAATTGCTAGAGAATGGGATTAATTCGACATTGGCTAATAATCGCACTTACTAGTTACAAGCGGATGAGCGATGATTCTTGGCTCAGACTGATAAACGATTTCTCTTATGTAATTCCAGAAAGAGGGTACTCCTCCGCTCCATTGAGAAATGACGAGAAATACAATTTTGATATAATGTTACTTTGACGTTACTTTACTCTTATTTGACTTTATTAAAGCCGGTGCAGAAGAATAAGATAGCGATCTACGTCGCTAAAAATACGCGCGGCCAAGATTGCTTAAGGAATTTTGTACCTCTCTTTTTTAAAGATAAAAGAAGCGTGAAGCTTCGTCGTGACGTCAGTGAGAAGACAGGAAAAATATGACAAGAACCTCCGATTTCAACGAATACTGGATCAAGATCATTTTGCCCAAGTCGCTCTGCGTTCGGCTACACATGTCCAAATTCGAGGTCTTACTTTGATTCCTACTTAAGATTACAATTTTATCCAAACGACCACATTCACGTGACTTTATTTTATTTAAACGATAATCAATTAGGCTAAAGCAATAAGCTTTAGGCACGGCGAGATTTTGAAAAAAAATAATTGACATTTAGTAAAATTGCATAAAAATAGTAGATGACGGGTGACGTTTAAGTTTACGTATTGTACCTTACCTAATTCGGATTTCCATTTAAATAAATAAGTCTTTTGAAATACAATTTAATGCACAGAAAGACTTTATAAATCCATAATGTGCAAATCGGCTTTGGATAATGAAGTTTATGCGCAGTGCCGGAACGAAAAAAAAACTCATGAAATTTTATAACTCTATAGATTTAGATGTGAAAACGATGTGGACCTTCTGGATTGTTTGCCTAGTATAAAAAATGACTCGAGTAGTAGTGTGCAAAGTCTTAAAAAAAAAATGGATCACTGCTGAGAGTTCGTCTTGATCGTAAGCGCTAATACACGGAAGGAAGTAAATTAAGAAACAATTATGAATCAAGGATAATGGTGATTTAATGAGACAGGAGTAGTGGCGATAAATAAGTAAAAGAAGCTGGTGGGCGACAGGTGCGT
Source organism: Ceratosolen fusciceps (assembly GCA_018883505.1). NCBI lineage: Eukaryota > Metazoa > Arthropoda > Insecta > Hymenoptera > Agaonidae > Ceratosolen > Ceratosolen fusciceps. The sequence continues at coordinate 17,860,264 of RCIC01000002.1, read as the reverse complement.
AATCTTGGCGAGTCCCTGATTTTCCAGCGTGCCGTCGGGGCCGGGATCGAGAGGCGAAGTACCGAGCGAGCGAGGGAGCGAGCGAGCGAGATCGATAGACGGACAGAGAACGGGACGTAAGGGCGGAGATTTGCAAAGAAACGAGTGGCCGATGTCGTCTGCGATGCGTAACGCCGACGCCATTTTAATTGAAAGAGCAGCCGGCCTCGCGTATTTACGGTTATTGAATGAAAATTCGAGCGCTGCCGCCGGCTCTGGACTACTCGCTATTCATACTCCTTTTTTCCGTGTTAATATCGCAAAAGTTATATATTTTTGTCGATCGGCAGAAAAATTACGGGCGACTCGCTGCTCGATTTACGAGAATCGTGATGTGCGGGGGAGGGGGAGGGGAAGAGCCCGTTTTAACGACTCTCGCGGGCAGACTCTCGAAGCTCTTTTAAGGTCCTTGGGAATCGTAGAAATTGAATCTTGTAATTTGTCCGGCTGCTCTTATTTCCCCTCCCCTCCCCTCCCTCCCTCCTCCTCCCTCCTGCTCATCCTGCTCCACCTTGCCACGAGTATTTTATGGAATGACGACTTGTCGCGGTAAATATTAAGCCACCTTCCAATTAAAACCAAAGGCAAATATCACGGATTGTTTGTAGCGGTCGGACGACTCCCGAGCAGATTCGAGTAATCGATGCAATTCGAGAATTGCATATAATCGAACGCCACTACGATTCGACTTTTACACGGCGCAACTGACGTAAACGTCGGTCCCATAAAAATATGGGAATGAAGTTGGGGAAGCGTTGCGAAGGTAGAAACGCCGCGACTCGGGGAAACCAAGTCACGGGATATTTCAATAAGCCGAGAAAATGATAAAGGCGGGATTATTCGTATGCGATCAGGGAGAATATCAAGGCCATTATTGCGAATGGCCTCTTTAACCGAGCTATCGACTCGAAAGCCAGCATTTATATGCAAATACTTGCCAGCCCTAAGCAGTCGCTCTAATATCGTGAAAAATGACGATAAGTGTGTCAGTCACGATAAACTGTCGCTAATTTCAATACCCGCGGCAACTTCGGTTACACTTGTACTTATTAATGGTCGTTCGCTTTACTCCGTGGCATCGAGGATGAATTACAAGAGTGACCGAATGAGCGGTATGTGTGTGGGGGAGGGGGGGTGAAAGAGTTCCGTCGTTTGATCGAACGTTGTAACATTTATCAGCAACGTCTCAACTCGCATTATCTTCATTCCCTTAATTGCCTATGGTAAGCATTGTGTGCATTATGAACGGCGATTTTGATATAGAGTACGTATATATATATATATATACACGGACACCTAGAAGCAGCTGATACAGATATTATTTAATAGAGAACGAGTGACAGGATCCTCTTCTTCTGCACTTGCACTTCTTATTAAAACGCCCATATTTCTCATATGATCTTGCACTTGTGTTGGAAATTGAGAAACGGTTTTCATTGTTCAGCGTGATATTATATCTCTAAAAATCTCACGAGAGAAATAACTTCTTCATTGAATAAATTAACGAGATGCAGCTTTAATTAACCGATCTTATCCGAGACCTAACGACCTAATAATCTATTGATGCGCAAATTTTATTACTTATACACTTACGGCTACTCGAATAAATTACTTGAAAAAATAAAAACCAACTCGAATGACTAGACGACAAAAATTTATTCATCTCTACATTGACGCACAATAATAGAATTGAATGGCGGATTCGCAACGGACGTACTACGTCGCAGTACGTTATATTTGCCAACGAATAACCAGATTCTTAACAGCTTTATCACTTTATATTTAATTTCATAAAATCTCGAGCGATTTTATGTTGGCTGATAAATCAATAACAGATCAACGTTTCACGAATCACTAGTATTTCAACGGAATGCAGCATATTAAAAATAAAAATATATTAATAAATTGAAAATATTTAGAATACCATTGACAAATAACTAATGCTTTATTTCATTAGAAATATTAAATGCACTGTCAACGAAATAAGTGAAAACCTTGCAGTACTCTTTATTTTACAATTATAAACATTAAATGGTAAATTATATTGTCGTTACCAGTCATGTGACTGAAATATATATATTTAAACAATTCATAAATAATAGAGAAGCGAAAGGCAAATCTAATATGGAGCCGAATTTTAATATATAATTAATAAATGCGTGTAGGAAACTTTAATGTTTAACTAACAAATGTAGTTCAATTATAGTAAATAAATGTAATTAAGGATGGTTTAGATATAGCTCAATAAATAATATAACGATTTTCGATTTATTTATACTATTTAATTATACAAAGGTCTATCCCGTGACTAGACTTACAAAATCGTTATATTGACCATTAATCATTATAAATTTATTATTTTCTATAAACTTGATATTGTAACTGAAAAGGTTGAAGTAGAAATTAACAGATTTCAGTTTCGAAAATATCTGCATTGAATAGTTCGAGATTTTGTAATTAATTTTTAAGTCACAATAATTTATCGCTATTGAAGGACATTTGAAAATAATAAAGACATTGAGTAAATTAATGGGCACTTCGCGTTACCACACTTAATACTGCATGTCGCATAGAAGAACCTTACAACTTGAATAGATTACGGATTATAGTCATAAAATTGAAGAATATGATGGTAATATGAAATTTTTAAAGCGATATTTACTGTATTTCTAACAATGAGAATTATTTGATACGTATTTTTGAGTAGGGAACATCGGTAGTCGTGAAACTAAGGTTTTACTAGTGAACGCAGCTAAACGAAATCATAAATTGGAAATTTATGCCTCGATTCATCGCTACCACAACAGCAGATTGAGGAAAAATATATCTATTTATTTTACCCTTGCATTTTATGGGGAACTGACAGGATGAATTTCGTAAAAATGTCGGGCATAAGTACGTGATTGGAACGAAATATGTTTACACGTTGCGGCTGAAGTGAACGCTTAAAACTTATCTTGATTACGTGACAATGGAGAGATGCGTAGCGATGTCGAGCACCAAGGAAAGGGGAAACGAAATAAAAGTTACACACTACCATAACCGCGTAAGCTTCTTTCATTCCCCTTTGCTTATCCAACTTTTTATTTGTTTTTATTGTATGTTTTGTCGTTTGAGCTTTCCGATGAAGTCTCTTTTCGCGCCTTTACTTTGCTCTGCGAGATAAGAAGTTTTATAAGTTCTCCAAGCAGCTTAGGATAACACAATTCTAGCCTGATACAGATATTATTTCAAATACATAAAGATTTGCAATGGATAATAATGGATAATACGCCAATAAAGAAAAAAATGCACTGATTCGAACGATTGAATTTAAATGTCGATTGGCTTGCTATAGATTTTTTGGAATTGTAAAGGACGACTCGAGGAGTCCTCGTGTCCGCCGGCCCTTTTCAAATGTCTCGACAATATAAAACTGAAGAAAATTGAAGTTAAATAAAGTCCTTAATGGCCTCGTCTTTGAGAAATGTGATCCCCATAAATTATTTGCTCGAGAAATGTCAGTCGTGGTGCATTCGGCCCGTCGCTCGGGACCCGCTCAGGATCCGAAATGGATACTCGACTTGTAAAAAGTCAGGCGAGAAATGAAAAAGTTCGGCCTTACAAATAGCTCGAAGGAATTCATTGGGCCGAAAACAAGTCATAACGACAAAACGACGGTGCTTTTTACGTCCTGGTTACACTGCCACCGATATTTTCGCATATTTATAACTCACTCGCTCACCCGACGCTGGACATGGACATGGCCTTCTACTTGATGAGCGGCGGGATGGGGGATTGGGGGGGGGCAGAAATGAGCTAAATAAGATCGGACCGGCGAAACTCCCTCCCCCCGCCATCTCTCTGTCTCCCCGAGCGCGGGCTTGCCAAACTGACAAAAAGCGCGATTGATTTAGCGGCATTTTTCGCTGCCCGGGCGCATTCCGCGGCTCTGGAATAAAGTGGAGGGCCGTTGAGAAGCGGAGCCCGAGGAACCGGGTCAGTCAGCCCATTCGTCCCTACCCGCCCCGACGACGAGGGTTGGGAAAAAGGTTCCCGAGCGAACTGAAAGTGCCGCTAGATAAGAGATAATAATAATTGAACGCCGCTGACGTCAGCGGTAATGACATTGTTCCGTTACGCGGCAGAACAGCGGCCGACGAATACATCGACGAGCCTTTTTAACGCCGACCCCATCCGGGGAGCTCGTCGCGCGGATGTGTCGGGATAGAGGGAACGGGGAAGCGGGAGGAACTAGGTGGCTGGCCATCTACGGCGTAGGGGCTCTTCTGGTGACGCGGGGAGGCTCGGCCACGGCCGCGAGTGTACTCGCTACGTAAACATGTGTCTTTACACGAGCTCGCGTTGAACTTTCCTGTCTGTCGCTCAACCTGACATTGCCACCATACGAGGCGCAACAACGGCAATATTACAAGATTAATTTTCCCTCTTCGTCCGCCATCGCGGAAACTCGGCATTCCCAGCAACGGTTTTCTTTTTTCTTTTTACTCTTTACTTTTTACTTTCTTGACTCCCTTTGACTGGGTTCGTCAATAGGGCCGCGCTATTTTCAAATCACCTTCCATCCCGACTAATAATAATGTATCTCATAAATAATCTCACATGCCGGCATTGCCATCTGAAAATATAAACAAAACCTTGAGCTTTGAATGAAGAATGACATTAATGCCAGTCCTTAGATAAACGTCACAGTGATATGTGATACAGCTATGAAATTTGTAAATATTTTTTTTATCTTTTCTTTCCAACAGCAAATCAAAACCTGTTTGTCTTTATTCTTATCTGAAACGGAAATATTTCAGAAAAGAATATCCAATCAACAATGCTGCTTCAATTGAAAAAAACAAAAAACAAAAAACAAAAAACAAAAAACAAAAAAGAAAACATTTCAAACAATTAATGTAATTAGCCAACATATTACGTGTTTTTTTTTTCGCATTCTACTTTTGTTCCGTAGGAAACGTTTATGCAGGTTGGCAACTAATCATCTTAAGTATTTGATAATCACCTGAGCGTCTCGTCTATTCAGAGAGACCTGTAATTTAAAAGATTTTAAGTGAGCCGAGGAAGAAGAAAAACTTGCCCACGTATAAAAGTTGATACTTTTCGTCCCATTTTGTACCAATAAATAACTTATGTGGTCCCTCCTCTCTTTCTTTTTATTAAATAACCTAGTTATTTCGTTGAAATTTTAATTTGGAAAAGTTCAGTCTGCATGGGGATGC